>CM019150.1:161664164-161684335 GCA_009733165.1 Naja naja
AAGGTTGCATTGCTACTGGTGCCCTAGCATGTCCTATGGAAGCACATTAAGCTTTCCCATGGCTAAGCAAGGATGGATCAAGCAGAGCAGAAAGACTTTTATTGGATCATAATAACTATATAATAATGGTAGGCAAAGGGCAGACAGAAAGGATAATCAGTGTAGGTAGAACCAAGAATATTTAAGAATTGCAGTACAATTGCTTCAGAAAGATGGGAAACACATAAACCATAGGCTTTGGCTTCAGTATGGGCATCAGACTACAGATAGTCCTTGACTGATGACCACAGTTGAGCCCAAATTTTCTGTGACTAAGCAAGACAACCTGACCCAAAGGCACCTAACTTTTAGTTAAGACAGGATTCTAAAACTTGGAGCACATGAACAGATCCTTGTGTTTCAAACTATGTACCATCCCCGTGCTAGATTAGAAATACATAACTCCTCCTTTTGTCACTGATTATTTCAGAATACCCAGAAATAATATGTTGATGGAATTTTTGGAATGAATTATGTATAATTTATTTTATTATTTATTTATTTTACTGCCCTTATTACTTTTTTAAATGACTGAAAGTGTCAAACATGTCTAATACTCTTTCCTCTATTTTTTCCACAACAACAACCTTATGAGATGGGTTGGACTAAGAGTGACTGCCTCAAAGTTTTCCAGCCTTCATGCTTAAGGTGGGACTAGAACTCATGGTCTCCTGGTTTCTAGGCCAACACCTTAACTGCTATATCAAACTGGTTCTCTGCAATAATTGCATATGACAAGCATATAATTGTTGTAGTATGTCTATGACCAAACTAAAACCTATACACTATAACAAATCATCCAATGATGAAGTCTAGGTCTACTTGTTTAGTAGATCTATGAACCTACAGCATCAGTCTAAGACTATAGCTCACTATAGTCAAAGACTTTGCTTTATTTTACATGGATTGATATGAGATAATAGTAGTGGAATCCTTAACTGTAGCTGCTGCTACTTTTAAAGGAAGAAATACAACTTACCTTTGTTTTTCTTTTTTTTCCACAGTGGCAAGCAAGACTGAATGGAATATCCTTTTTTTTCCCAAAAAGTTTTTAATTTTTAATTTTACACATCTCTTTAGGCAACGTGGTTCCAGATTATAACACTTGTACATAATCATAGTTTAATTTCCACCAATCTTATATAATATCATCTCATCTCATTATCCATTTCACTTATCTTTAAATAAATTTCCATTTCATATTTCAATTCATTAATTCAGTAGCAATATCATTTCATCCAGATATAGATTCCCACTTCGTTATCCCCTATTATTTCCATTTTTAGTTTACCACCTATTTTATTTAACATTGCACATAATTCTTATCCTTAATTTTCCCTAAGCCAATTACATAATAAACAATCTAAAAAAGCAAAAATAAAACAAAACCAATACATTTAGGATCCACATGGTATATCCCCTCAATCTATCTAATTTAATAATTCATTCCCAACTTTAGACCTATTAACATTAAATAATCAACTGTATATTTTAAAACATATATATTTTAAGGTATTCTCCCCTAAAATGGCTAGAATGACTTCCTAATATATCTCATTTCATCTTCACTTTTCTTTTAATCATTATTTTTTCCCCTTCTACTTAGCCAAAATTTATATATTTTAATACATTTCACTTTTCTTATAATCATTAATAATCATATTTTTTCTTCCTTACCACTTATCCAAAATGTATATTGGCATTTAGTTTAAAACTTGCTGGAAATTATTATTGCTGAAAATTAGGATTATATAACTATAATATACATATATATATATATATATATATATATATATATATATATTACTGTATATGAATTATGCTGTTATGAACCTTTATATTGGAGGATCAAAACAGGGGAATGGAAATGTATTAAAATACATAGATAAATGTTGGATAAGTGACTGAATGGGATATCCTGAGACATTCCATTTCCAGAGTACTGAATTTACTGCAGAGCAAACATAAATAATAACAGCAATGATAAAAACACATAGACAGGTGGAGAATTATTGGCATTTAAATTGAATTTAAATTCCCCCAAAGCAAGCAAGTTACTGAAGGCATAAGAGCTGGAGTTTCTTATGTGAGTCAGGATTGTAAATTGGGTATTTTTAGATTTAAATTATTGACCTTTCAAGTACATAACTAATTGCGTTGAGAAATACCACACTTCTGTTTTTCAGAAAAACAAATAATAAAGCCTCTAAATAAGATAGAAGTGGGATTTTTCCTTGCTTTCCTTTTTATCCTTGGTGCAAGTCTATTAGCTGGTCACCCTTGTCTCTTAAGTGTCAGGACTTAATTAATGCAGTTTCTCCATAACAACATGTATAGTAAAGCAATTGGGTTCTAGACTGATCACTCCCCTAGGAGTAGCAAGGCGGTTATATGCGCATGTTATTAATACTGCTTGCAAACAAACTGTTTGGCTTCTCTAACCTTGCCACTAAGATAAAACTAATGAGATAGACTTTAAAAAAAAATCACACCCAAGTGCGTTGAAAATTGGAGGGAATGATATCTTGTTCTTTTTCTGTCTTTGACCTTTGAAGGAACATAAATCTCTCAGTCATATTCAACTGATAACAGATAATCAGAGTTGGAAGGAATCTTGTTGGGAGACCCCCATTTCTGACAAATGGCAGTCCAATCTCTTCTTGAAAGTCTCAAGTGATGCCCCACAACTTCTGAAGGCAAGCTGTTCCATTGGTTGATTGTTCTCACTGTCAGAAAGTTTTTCTTATTTCCAGGTTAAATCTCTCCTCATTCAGTTTCCATCCATTATTCCTTGTCTGGCCTACAGGTGTTTTAGAAAATAGCTTGACCCCTTCCTCTACAATTGAATATAAGGAAAACAAATTCATTTTGGGCCATTTCCAAACAGATAAATTGCATCTGGGTTAATGATTCTTTTAGTTTATAGCTTCTTTCCATCAGTCCTGTAATAGTTAAAATATTGGATTTGGACCAGAGAGAGACTAGGAAGATTTCATTGTTAACTTGATCATGGACTTCAGTGGGTGATTTTGGACTAATCATTTATCTCAACCTGTCAACCTTTCAAGCTAGATCAGATTAGGAAACCAATATCAAGTAGAAGGCAATATTACTTTTATTGTAAAACTATAGTAATAGGTTCTTGCAAATCTGAATGTATTTTCCTCACCCTACCTTTTATCTTCTTATGAATTGGGCAAGGGATTGTCTGACATGTTTACTCATCTTAGCTCTATGGAGATTCTCAGGTCATGGTTGACCCAAAGGCAAGTAGACTTTTTCCTTGAAGATGCTTTTCTCATCCAAGAACTTAAGAAGCTTCTTGGATGAGAAGTGAAATGTTTTCAAGGAAAACAAAGTCCACTTGTTTTTGAAAAAGCACTTTGGAATTACCCATTTTACATACGAGCTCAAGACTCATAGTCCTGTTAACTGCCTTAGTAGCAACTCTAGTCTTGTCCCTTATGGCCTTCTCTCTGCCATCTACACAGCTCAATTTGTCGCACAGGGTTGTTGTTGTGGGAAGACTACATATTACGGCTGCAGGCTATAAGAAGCAGCCGTAGCCAAGCCAGGATGGGTCTATTCGAGCTGTAGTCACTTAATAAACTCTTTGCTGGAACTCCTCGCATCTGACTCTTCATGCAAACTTAACAGTTCTCATTGGCAGCGGGGTCTGTCCCACCGCTGCTGCCACTGTTGTTGGAGACGGCGCTGGGGAGAGAGGTGCCAGCACTGGCGGGAACCATGGAAGCTACAGAGGTGGCTCCCCAGTCTGAGAAGCAGCTGAAAAGCTGCCAGTGGAAGAATGCGCAGCACTCCAAACACGGTAGCAGCACGGGCAGAAGGGAAAGCAACGGTGGCAGAGGAAGCAGCAGTGGCAGGCGCCGAAGGTCTCACGATGTAAAGTGCCCCAAGGCCGACATCCACGCCACTGCCGCCGCCTGCTGACCCAGCCTGCAGCCAGCACCATACCTGGGTCTGCAGCAAAGGCATTGGTGGGGTAGGGAGCTTCATGATCAGCCATTAGGATTGGCTGGTGGCGAGGCGTGGCTACTCGCGGGCACTCTAGGTGAGGGT
The DNA here is from genome assembly GCA_009733165.1 of Naja naja. NCBI lineage: Eukaryota > Metazoa > Chordata > Lepidosauria > Squamata > Elapidae > Naja > Naja naja. The sequence continues at coordinate 161,668,284 of CM019150.1, forward strand.
GCAGGAGGGGAGAATAGATCACCCAAAAGACAGCCTAGCGGGTTTTTGGGTCAAAAAAATAAGGCCTGGCCTTATTTTCTGAGAAACACGGTATTTCAAAAGACATATCCCTGGCCACCTTGATGTGGTCAAATAAGAAGAAAGATGAGAGAGGCATACCAATTCTCTAGATTCTGTCAAAGGGCAACAGAAGGAGAATTCTGCTTAGCCTCTTAGAAACTGTCTTGTGGCACAAACCCTTCAAAGTTCTATCTTTATTCAAGATATTTAACGTTCTATGGAGTCACTGGAAAGAATATTGTGGGTTTTTCAGAATTAATAGTGAGCAATCAATAGTCGCACATCTTTAGTTCACCTTTCCTTAGAGTTCAAAGTTAGATCTATCAAGTGCCTCTGCAGGTTTCTCAGCTGTAAAAGGTTACCTGGGGAACAAACTGAATTTAAATCTGGAGTTAATGATACATTCTGGAGACTGGATTTCATCATTTGCAAGATGTACACGATGTGGATAGAGTTACAATTTTCCTAATGGATCAGACTCTTAACTTGGTACTGCACACCTCCTGGATCAGATATATATCTATACAAGATATATATTATTATTATTATTTATTTAGATTTGTATGCCCTACTCCCAAGGACTCAGGTGGCTAACATACAAAAGATATACAACAATACAAATAAAAACAAGTCCAAATTACCAAAAGTTAAAACAATAAAATCACTAAAACAACAAATTAAAACTACCCACCCCAGGTCAATCCAGGCCGCCTGCTGAAACAGCCAGGTCTTCAAGTCTCACGAAAGGAGCGGAGATCAGGGGCCAAACGCAGATCCGCAGGAAGCTGATTCCACAGGGCGCTCCCACAGAAAAGGCCCTAGCTCTGGGAGCCGCCAGCCGACAATGCCTGACCGACGGTATTCCCAGAAGGCCCCTCCTATGGGAGCGACGGGCGATTGGACTGTGATGCAGGCAGGAGGCGATCCCAAGTACCCTGCACCCATGCCATTAAGGGCTTTGTAGGTTGTTACTAACACCTTGAAGGAAACCCGAAGGCAACCGGTAGCCAATGCAGGTCGCGAGGAGGGGTGTAACATGGGAGTATCGGGATACCCCATCACAGCCAGAGCGATTCTGCACCAGCTGCAACCTCCGGTAATCCGCAAGGGAAGCCCCATGTAGAGAGCATTGCAGTAGTCGATCCTGGACGGACGCGCATGAGTGACCGTCAAGAGCATCTCGGTCCAGGTAGCTGGCGAACCAGCCAACCTGGGCAAAGCCCCCTGGCCACAGCTCCCACCTGCTCCTCCAAACTGAGCTGTGCATCCAGGAGGACGCCCAGATTCCTCGCCCTATCCACGGGGTAACACCTCCCCCATGACCAAAGATGGCACATCAACTGAAACCCGAGATGCTGGTAAGAACAGCCACTCAGTCTTGGCCGGGTTGAGTCTGAGCCTGTTACACCCCATCCAAGCCTGCACGCCTCCAGGCACCGGGACATCACCGAGAGAGCATCACTGATCTGGTCTGGGGTGGAGATATACAACTGGGTATCATCTGCATATTGATGATACCTCACCCCAAAACCACGGATGATCTCGCCCAGCTGTTTCATGTAGATATTAAACAGGAGAGGTGAGAGAACCCCCTGAGGCACTCCACAACTAAGAGGCCTCGGGAGGACCTCTGCTCTCCCATCAACACCGACTAACGGTCCGAAGGTAAGAGGAGAACCACCGAACACGGTGCCCCCACACCCAACCCCCGAGCCGCAGAAGGATACCATGGTCGATGGTATCAAAGCCGCTGAGAGATCTAAAAGGACCAGAACAGAGGAAAACCCTGTCCCGAGCCCTCCAGAGATCATCCACCAATGCGACCAATGCTGTCTCGTGCTGTGCCGGGCCTGAAACCCGATTGGTACAGGTCAAGGTAATCAGTTTCTCCAGGAACAGCGGAAGCTGCTGAGCCACCACGCTTCAACAACCTTCGCTAAAAGCCAAGGTTGGAGACTGGACGATAGTTATTCAAAACGGTTGGGTCCAGAGCAGGCTTTTAAGGAGGGTCTCACCACCTCTTTAAGGGCGGCAGGAAAACCCCTTCACTCAAAGAAGCGCTGATAACTGCCTGGAGCCAATCACAGGTAACCTCCTGGAGGCATAAACCAACCAGGAAGGACACGGATCCAATAAACACGCGGTGGAAGACAGCCTCCGCATGATCCTGTCCACTTCATCCAGGGAGACAGAGTCAAACTCAACCCAAACCGATCCACAAGACTGCCGCCACGCCATCGCCAACATCCTGCCAGTCAGAGTCCAAGCCAGCCCGAATCTGAGCGACCTTATCCGCCAGATGTAGACTAAAATCCTCTGCTCTCAGAGGGGTCCCTCCCCCTCAATTGCAAGAGGGAGCAGTGACCCTAAACAGGGCCGCAGGGCGATCATCTGCAGACGATCAGAGCGGAGAAGTAAGTACATCTCGCAGCTCTGATCGCTTCCAGGTAAGTCCTGATATAGGCTCTTAACTGGAGACGGTCAGACTCAGAGCCACTAGTCCTCCACCTACTCTCTAGGTCTCCTCTGCCGCTTCATTCCCAAGCTCCTCTGAGAACCAAGGAGCTAAACGAGGTCTCCGGCAAGGGAGAGGCCGCAAGGGGACAACCCGGTCGAAGCTGCCGAGGCCGCCTCTTGCCAGGCGGCCACCAAAGTCTCGGCCGGGCTGTGGACAAGGGAGGTGGGCAAAACCCCAGGGCCGCCTGGAACCTCTCTGGGTCCATTAGGCCTGGGCGAACCAGCATATCGGCTCCTCATCCCAGCAGCGAGGAGCAGCATATTGGAAGACCAGCCTCAGGAGATAATGATCTGTCCATGATAGGGGTAGAATAACTGGAGATCCAACCCCCAGATCACTACACCACTGCCCCGAGATAAAACCAGGTCGAGCGTTCCCCCTCATGGGTGGGCCCCTGAATCACCTGGGTCAGGTCCATGGCTGTCATGGATGCCAAGAACTCCCGAGCCAATCCAGACGCCACCCCCAAGGAGGGCAAGTTGAAGTCCCCAGAACAATAAGTCTGGGAAACTCCACCACCACTCCCGAGAGGGCATCCAGCAGCTCGGGAAGGGCCCTGCAACGCAGCTGGGGACAGTACGCCAGCAACAGGCCCAACCGACCACCCGGGCCCAACCTCAGAAGGAGGGATTAGCAACCGCCAATCTGGGACAGTGGCCTCCCTTGGAAACAGAGTCTCCCTGATAACAATCGCTACTCCTCCACCCCTACCCTGGGCACGTGGCGGTGCAACACCCGGAAACCTGGGGACAAAGATCACATAGAGGGACACCACCCTCAGGCCCCAACCAGGTCTCCGTGATGCACGCCAGATCCGCCACCTCCTCCTCAATGAGTTCACGGAGGAGGGGAGCCTTATTGGCTACGGATCTGGCATTTACATACACCAGCCTAAGCCCAGGGACACACACCACCAAGACCCAGGGGAGCGGGTAGAGACCTGAGGGTCGGAGCGCACCACCGCCGCAAACAGCGGGCGCGCTCCCAAAACACGATATGACCCTCTGTCTCCCACCCCTGCCATAACCAATCGCCCTAGGGATTATCAGTCCCACCCTGCCTGATGCGGACCCGTGGCCTCACCCCGCCTCCGCCATGAGACCACCATCCGCCTGGACAAACCAGACTCTGCCAAAAAGGCAGAGCCCCCAACCTCCTCCCTAACCCATTAAAACAACGAATTAAAATTTTAAAAGTCGTCCCTTTCCCGATTTAAAATTTGACCCTTGGCTGCCATGCCACCTCTCGGGATCCCAGGATCCGTCATTAAGGAAAGCTGTCGATAACCCCACAGGCCAGCTCAAGGACAAGCGCAGTCCTGAAGGCCCGTAATTCTGCTAGAGTAAACCAACATAAATAATAGATCATAAAATTCATAATGGGTAGGTAGAGAGTGTCACGGCAAAGTGATAGATGGTGCACTGATGTCAAGAGTGCCTAGGTAGAGAGTAAACGGTCCAGGTATCAGTCCAAAAGTCCCACATCACAACAGGCCTCTCACACCTGTTCGACCAGAGTCACAATAGGGCACACCGCCTCTCACCGCGGTGGTCGGGTAAAATCGGCTGATGGCATGATGGTTCAACCCTCTATTCTCTCACAATAGAGGGGATAGTCCTCCCATTGTCCTCTCACCACAATGGGATCCAGCCTGAAACCGTATCCTGAAGAAAAGGTTGAGGTAGATGAAAAGATGGAAAAAAACCATGGAGGCTGAAAAAGATGACACTACACCAACAAAGGTGCAAATGAGGGAGTTCAGGCAGTCTGAGGGCGGCCAAAAACAGACATAGTGGACGGGCCCAGAATAGAAAAAATGGGCAGTCGAAGGAGGCAGAAAATAGACAGGAGAACCAGGAAGTATCCAAAATGGCGTAGCTGTTAAAAATCGCCAACGACCAAGATCGCAGATGGAAAACCGGCCAACCATGGGGGTCTTGCCCATAACAGACTCCGACCCCACACCAGGCCAGAACCGACTCAGTCCAAATAACCACCTGGGTCCCCACCAGAGTCTTCTGAGCAGCTGGAATGAAGGGGCCACCCAGGGGACTGGGCCAACGAGAACACCCCTATATCGCCAGGGGGTCCTCGGACAGTCCAGGAGCCAGCAGTCCAGAAGCCAGCAGCAGCAGCAGCAACAGCAGCAGCACCAAGGCACTACAACCAAGCTGCTGCCAACAGCGTAGCCTGGCCAGTATAGTCCCTGCAGACGAAGCCTCCCTGGAGCAACCACCTCCTCCGTTGGCCTCGAGACTCGCGCCCTGCAGCAGTCTCCATCGCCAAAGCCATTTGACCACCTTGGCGACCACAACTGCTGCATATATATAATAATATATATTATATTAATATCAATAGAAGCCTTTTGTTACTTTTGGCTGGTAAATCAGATGTGCACATTGCTGGAGAAGAAAGAATTGGCATTAGTGATGCTTGCATTGATAACATCAGGACTGGATCACTGCAGCACATCCATTATGAGGAGCACTTGAAAATTGACTAGATAGTATCATGATGCTCATCATCAGCACTGATGATGATATCTAGTCAGTAATATCATCAGCACTAAGTCACATCACTTAGCATTGGTGTTATGGTACAAAGAAGCAAATCAATCAATAAATAAAAATAAAAGAAGCATATTATAAAATAAAGTCTGTTAATAATTTGGGACCTTCTGAGAATAAATCCAGCAATTTCAGTAGCATCACTAGGGACTGTTTCTTATTATAATGATAATTACATCAAGATAAATTTAATTACATATATCAATATGGTATTTTCAGATTAAGAAAACAGGTTAAAGTTATGACAATATTTACCAATGAAAGATATTTTCTTGGCAGGGGACATACCTTGATCAACTTTGGTGAAGGTAGAAATTTACTGTGGTTAATGTCTTTATAAATTTTTGGAGGAATAAAATGCTATCTTAAGAAAGAAAGAGAAAACTTAAGAGAGGTGATAGAATTTGAAACCCTTCTGCAAAATTAAGATGACTTACTGGGAGCCAACTTTAATTTTTTTGTTGAAATATAAATCAGAGATATAGTGGTACCTTGGTACTTGACTGCTTCAAACTCATTAAATTTGGTACTGGACGCATTTTGTCACAAAAAGGTTGCCCCAGTACTCAGTGTTTGTTTAGTACTTGATGCATTGTGATGGGAAGAGGGGACAATGGACAGGAATGGCCATGCTGGGAAGATCGCTGCAAAAGGAGGGGGATGACCATAGAGGGTGTTGAGGAAGTTGGCCATGCTTGGAAGGTTGGTGACCTAGGAAAAGGAATAGGTAGAAAGTTATTCTTAGCCAAAACAAACTACATGGTCACATGGTTTGTTTGAGACTAGTTCTTTTTAGTGCTTGTCACACCCCCTGTAACCAATTAATGATGTGCAACATTATAGAACAATGAAAAATTGTACAGAAAAATGGATGCAAAATTTCAAAGCATTTAAGATAGAATAATGGGAAGAGTTATGGAAAAAAATAAAATGTACTCCAAGCTATAGTTTGAGGGTAAATTGGTACAATGATTTCAGTGGTTACTAAGACAGACAAATTATACAATAACAAATGCTGGAAACATCATAATAAAGAAGGAATATTCTACATATGTGACAGTGTTGTGAACTACTGTCCCCCCAATTCTTAAAAAAGAAATAAACCAAAATATGTTAAATAAATTAAAAATAAAATTTAAACTGAAAACACAAACATTCATATTAGTAATAATTTCAGAGAGTATAAATGAAAAGTGTGACAATTTACAGGGTGATAGCAGCAAGAACTAATTGGATATTGCACAACATTGAAAAAGCAAACCTTGTGAATAATACAACAATGGAAGACAAAATTGGAGAAATGCAGATAACTAAATTCAAGCAGGAATGATTCTCCTATATACAGCAAAGCAGGACAAACTTAAACATTTAGAACACAGCTTCTAAGAAAAGGAGTCAAGAGGGTAAATAAAATAACAGAGGAAAATGATTTAAATAGATATAATTAATAATCTCTAATAGTAAAAAAAACTATAAACATTTGAATAGTAAATGATTGGGAACAATGGAAGGGAAAATGTCCTGTTGAAACTATTTCTTTACATTGCTTTTATGTTCTATTTCTTACTTTGCCTAAAGCACTTTGCTTTTCAACATTCATATTTTGACTGTATTTCATTGATAGGTAGAATATTTTTTAAAAAAACATAGAACATAATTGCTGTTGGATTTCTTTTTAAATGTTTTAAATGCATTTTAAGGAGAAAATATCACATATTAATTTTTAAGAAGCTTAAATCATTTGAATAATTATTCGGCAAAATGCATCAATTAATGTAAATCTGCAGAAAAATGGCTTTCGTTTACCCATCTCATTTCCACACTCCTCAAACACCCAGCATGCATACCTTTATGTAAATTGCCAAGAGAGTAACCAGAAGTGAAACAATATATGAAATGGGTTCAGAGCTCTCTCCCACTCTCTCTGGGAGTGTGTATGTGACTTTGTGTATCTGTGTGCATAGGACAAAACTCTAATGAAAAATTCTGTTTTAAATGGAGGAGGGATTATAATGGAAGTCATAGAGTTTTGCATTAAATGGGTTATAACTGAATTTATGGAAGACAAAATTAAATTATGTATACATGTCCCTGTTCCCCCAATCTAGCAGTTGGAATGTGCAAATACAAGTAGATGAATAGGTACTGCATATAAGCATCTGGAGGGGCAACAGCATTCTGTGTTTCGCTGTATGCTTTGTGCTGCTGCATGATGTCATGCCAACCACATGACCATGGAAATGTGCCTGGACAACACTGGCTCTTTGGCTAAACAGAGATGAGCCCCACCCCTTAAAGTTGGGGCACATATAGCAGAATAAAACTCGCAGAGACATATATAGCATCAATTTTAAATCAATTTAACAGTAGCAATAGCACTTAGAGTTATATACCTTTTCATAGCAGTTTACAAAGTCAGCATATTGCCTCCATCAATATGGGTCCTCATTTTACTGACTTAAACCAGCCAGAATCAAACTACTGTTTGATTCAGTAGAGCAGGGCAGTGAGTTAGCCTATAGTACCTCATTCTAACCACTGCACCACCATGACTCCTTTTCATGAGGTCCCCATTTTCTCCTTTAGACCTTTCTTGATTTTGACATTCATGAAGGCTGACTTGTGCAAGTTTGGAATTACATTTAGAAAACCAGAAAAATTCAGGAAAAGAAGCACGCTGTATTTTCAGCTAAATTATGGTTTCAGTTGAATCTTTTCATATCCTAGGAATGTTGCTGAGAATAGGAGAAAGTCCTATTGATACCTACAGGAATTCTTTATCCAGAATAAGATTTGAAGCTTAATGAAAGTTCAGTAACAGAATACGTGATTTTCATGCAGGATATCCGTACTTCAAATCTTAGCATCTCTAGAGGAGGCTAGGAAAACAGCACGTGTGCCCACCTGTTCAATTGTACTGTTCAATAGGCTATGTTTCTAAATGCTCTTTATTCTGGCCTTTGGCAATCCATTGTAGATTTGTAGTATAGTTCAGGAACCCAGAGGTTTATGTTTCCAAGGGGGACAGAGAATGGGAGAGGAAGAGAGAAAGAAAGAGATGTTTTCATACCCTGCACAAATATACAAACATCTGTTCTTGGGTACTCCATTCTTGGAGGTTTGTAAGAAAAGATTGGACAGCCGCTTGTTGAAATGGTATAGATGTTAGATCTCCAAAATCCCTTCCAACTCCGTTATTCTATTATCTTCTATTATCCCACCTGCCCTTAAAGGGATATGGTTGTTTTCCCATTACTTTTATCTGAGGAAGTAGTCAGAGCCAAGTTACAGTCTTGCTGCTAATTGGGAGGAATTTCTGTGAAGGAATTCTATATTTTCAATCTGAGCACAAGACCAAAAGTCCCCTTCTTATTTTGACTTTGAAGCCTACTCCGTGCATGTAAAAGAACGAGTTGTTCATTCATGTGCAGTGCTCGTAGTCTGAGTTTTTCTGAATAATGGGTTATTGTCATGAGATGGTTGATGTCTCAAAATTATTGATAAAAATGTATTTGGAGAAAACACAATGAGCATCGATATGTCTCTGTGTTTCCTTGACAACAATAGGAAAGTGTTTGTTACTCCTTTGTTCTAGGATATTTTTCAATTTCTCAGTCAGATTTATATCCCTGCTATTTATTGCTGAAGTCCTTTGCAAGTTCCAAACATAATCCCGCTTTACATTTCAAAATTAGTCAAGGTATGGTGAGTGCTGCCACTTAAACTATGAAAGACTGGCAAAATAACAGCAATCCCCAAAACTTATAAAACTCCCTTACTCTTCAGTGTTGCCACTTATGAATCATCAGTGATTCCCCCCCACCCTACTTATTGGGACATACATTGAAATTGAGAACATTTTGTATCCAATGCATTTTTCAATTCATGCCAACCCATTCTTTGTATTCCTAGCATTGTTGGAGTTGTGGGGAAAAATCTAATGGTAATGGAGTTCATTGCTGTAAAATTCTGTAAAATATGTTTAATGCAAAACTCTATGACTTATAATGCAATCATTTGCAGATCTCAATATCCGTGGATAGAAAAGAACATTTGTAACCACCTCCGATGGCCACTCCATCAGCTTGATTATAAACATACCCTGATTGTGGGCTACATACACTGAAATGTGACAGATTAGGGTCTCACAAAAGGATCCAGAAATCCTGCATGTACAATTCTCCTGCATTCTCTTACAGTTCCTGTACCCTACTTAGACAATACAGTTAGTCCTCAACTTATGATCACAATTGAATCCAAAATTGCTGTTGCTAAGCAAGACAGTTGTTAAGTGAATTTTGTCTCATTTTTCAACCTTGCTTGCACAGTTGTTAAGTGAATCACTGCAGTTGTTAAGTGAATCTGGCTTCCACTTTGACTTTGCTGGTCAGAAAAGTCACAAAAGGTTATCACTGCAACTGTCATCAATATGAATCAGTTGCCAAGCAACTGAATTTTGATCACGTGACCTTGGGGATGCTGCAACAGTTGTAAGTGGGAAAAATGATCAGGTCACTTTTTCACGTAACTTCAGACCATTGTTCAACAAACTGCTGAAGTCAAGGACTGCTTGTATTGTCCATTTATAGGTTTATTTTAATGGTTGCTCTTCCAGAAAGAAATAGAAGGCCAACAAAAGAAAACAAATATCCTGCAGATTACTTTTCATAGGACCAAATTAAGATTTCAGTTTCCTTCCTTCCTTCCTTCCTTCCTTCCTTCCTTCCTTCCTTCCTTCCCTTTCTTTCTTTTTTCTTTCCTTCTTTCTTTTTCTTCCTTCCTTCCTTCCATCCACCCACCCACCCATCCATCCATCCATCTATCTATCTATCTATCTATCTATCTATCTATCTATCATCTCTGGAGATCCAAGTTTGAAACAAGTTTCAACTCTTGGGGAAAATTAGGATTTGGTTTATCTGGCTTGGAGTCATCAAGGAGAAATTCCACCCCCCATGAGACTAAAGCATAGAGCAAAGCAAAATATAACTGTCTTCCCTCTCCTTTGAAACCTCACTTGAGAAGAATTGTGTTGTTCCTGATCAGCTCTTTAATGTTTGGTTTTCCTGGGCTTTGTTTCTGCCAGTGCCTAGATTGACAGATCAAGGCTAGGTTTTCCTGTAATTCTTTCACAGTTCAACCTCCTGAGATGGAATGTGCCCATTGACTACAACTGTATAAAAATCTTCACTATAGTGTTTAAAAAGGAGCCTATAATTTTAAGAAATCTAAAGATCACCCATTTAGACAGAGTTACTTTATTTCTGAATTTATATCCTATTTTTTAATTTAATCCAATGCTCAAGGTAGGTAATAATATAATAATAATAACACCAACAACACTAACAACAACCATAATAATAATACCCTGGATATCACGATTGTGGAGAAGAAAAAAGTGTGGTTTGTTGATATTGCCATACCTGGTGACAGCAGAATTGACGAGAAACAACTTGAAAAAATTCACCAGATATCATGACTTGAAAATCAAACTGCAGAGACTTTAGCATAAACCAGTGCAGGTGGTTCCAATGGTACTTGGCACACTGGCTGCTGTGCCTAAAGACCTAGGCAAGCACTAAAAACAATTGATGCTGACAAAATCACCTGGTCAGCTGCAGAAGGCCACCTTACTGGGATCCGCTTGCATAATCCGCCGATACATCATGCAGTCCTAAATGCTTGGGAAGTGTTTGACTAGTGATTTGTGATAAGAAACCCAGCATAGTTATCTCGTTTGCTGTGTACACTGTTGTTTTTTGTGTCAAATAAATAATAATAATAATAATAATAATAATAATAATGCCAAATATGGAGTATAAAACATTGTAATAAAATTGTTGCAATTACAATCTAGCCAAAGTTCAACCCCTTGAGCTACAAGGCCATAACTTTCTCAATGGCCTTACTCAAAATGAAATATGTGAGATTGAACCATATTGGATGAGAACTTTAAAAGACTTCTGAAGAGGCTGAGGACAGATCTGGGAGCACTAGAGAAAAGTTGCATAGAGACAGAGGTACTTATCGAACACATATTTCTTTCTTTCTTAGATTTATAGCCTTCCTGTCTTTCAAGGGCTCATGGATATCTCTGTTCATTTTATCGCCAAAACAACTTTATATAGAGAGAGTAACTGGCCCCAAAATATGCAGTGTGTTTCCATGGTTACAGGTAGACTTGAACACAGGTCTCTCCGGGCCTATAATAACACTTTAATCATCATTACTGTGGGTGCCAGCCCTCACATACTGTATTTATGTCTAGCACTTGAAAGTCTATAGAAAATAGATCTCTGTGGAATAATATGGGGAGGAAGAAAAGTTATAACATTCAGTTCATGACTACTACAGGTTTTACTATTCATTAAGTTGTTTTAGCATTTTAATAATCAGAACTATAGTGCAGTGCAATAGCACTGTAACACCATTATATAAAAATAGTGTTATACATTATGGTGTTATGGAATCATACCTATTTTCATTAAAAAATAAACATAACAGGAACAATATTTTAGCACTAATTAAAAGATTATTTTAAAAATGGGTTGTTTTTCTTAAAACACCAGGAGTAAATAACAAATGAATGTGGAGCTTCATGTGGACCCAAGCATAGCAACACAATGAAATTCTGTTTCATACTATGTTTCATACTATGAGAAAAAGACCGAATGCTATCCATGTGGAAGAAGCTATTGCTGGTTTTCAATTGTCAGGATAGAGGCTAGTTTTCTATATCACATTCAGCTAAAATGAGGTTTGTCAATCAGTGTATTGTATGATTCCAATCCTTATGATTATTAAATAGGCTAAATAAAAATCCAGCCAAATGAGTGAATTCAGTAGACCATAGTAATATGAGCCATGCATTAGCACATTATGCCTGTTCATGAAGAAATGATGTCTTCATTTTTAGATTAATTCACATTTCAACACCACTCTTTCCCCTACCCCTCCTAATCTCACCAAATCCAAGCTGTATTCATCTTTCCTTCTGTTGATTCTGAAAGAAGAAAGTGTTCACCTCCGACTAAGAAGTGGGGAGCGTGAAAAATCATCCAATCAGCTTTCATTTTCCTGAACTGACATTTTTGAGACCTAATAAATGCAAAACAAATGGGAAATAAAATGAGTTGCTAGTATTCTCATCCACATGTTTACTGCATTTTGTGTGCCTGAACAAAGGAGCTACATTACCTTGATGGTGTTTGGAATAGGATTCTGACCCCCACAGAAAGGAGCTGGAATGAATCAAGAGTTTCTAGGCCCAAACTTTGCAGAACTGCAAACAAAGAAACAAGAAAACATATAGCTTTGTTCTAGTTTTGGATAAAGTGATGAAGAACCAGAAAAAAACAAACCCTCAACTCTTGAACAGTGACAAGTGAACATTGGAGTTTGGAACTGATGTTGAAGCAAAGAGACCACAGCTCTTCTCTGAAGTAAGCCTGTCATGTGTGGTTGTTCTGACCCAAGCCTCGTTCAAAGCAAACAAACACCAAACAGAGATAAAAGCAAAACCCTTTTAATGCTTCTCTGTGAATTCTGTTCATTCACAGTAAAATGCTATTAAAACTAATTGTCCCAGATAAGAACAAGCCTTGCCAAGGTTGTGCAAGGCTGCCAAGATACAAGGAAAATTGCAAGGAAATCAAAACCAAAAGTTTCCAAACACAAACCAGGATAGTCCGAATTTCCACAAGACATGAAGTGCAATAACTTCTTTGCTTCCTGCAAAGAATTCCACCTCTGAGGGATGCCTTTATCCCTTAAGGAGGGGCCATCACCTTGTAGCTTTACTCCCAAGTCACTAATGCTGCTGCAGCTACTCTTTCCTTTGATCAGCCCTGCGTGCATGCACCCTGGGTACAGGCTCCTCAGGGTCCTCTGCATCACTGCTGCCAGCCTCCACAAGCTCTGAAGGCAGCACTCCATTCTCTGATAGTCTTGGCCCCATCCCTGCATCACATGCAGGCCCCTCATCCGAGTCCTTGCTCTCCGAGATCTCAGCTGCACCTGCTGCCGTGAACCACAACAGTGCTACTGAAGAAAAGAGGGTGTATAAAAGTCCGTGTAGATTTTCAAAAAGCTATGAAGAAGCTTCAACTTCTCTTGATATTTTGTATATGCTTTTGGAAAATGTACAGCATTCCCACACCATAAGAGCATTCCAATTCTGTGAATCACAGGATTAAAATAACTGGATTTTTAATTTTGCTAACTATTCAGATCCTCAAGATATGTTGTTGCAGAAAAAACAGTGCTAACTCTGGCTGTGTTATTATTAATAGTATTAAAGTAGCCCATCAGCACAACTATTTCAGGAATAATGATGTCTGTAGAGCATGTAGTACAACTAACTCAGTTTATCCCAAACTGGTAACCCCCCATCTATTTTGATACCAAGGGTCTACAAGGGGAGTAGCCAAACCTCAGACGGTAAATATATGAACAAACCTTACCTTTAATATATGTATTACATGAAAATGGGTGATGCTTTGATTGTGCAGTTGTGACTGTCATCTTGACAAGCCCATCAGATGTCCCTGTCTGATATCAGACTCTAAACTCCAGCCAATGTTAAGTCCAATGCAATAAGATTCATAAAATTGAATGGACAAGAGAAGAGTTAAAATCATCTCTCAAGAACCACAGAATACTCTGCCCTCCCCCATAAATACATTACGGAGCCAAAAGAAAATGATTTAGTTTTTAAAAAGTAACTGATTTAAAACCAGGCCAAGTTTTGCACCTTGTTTCTTCATTACAAATCTGCAGATGGAAAAAAATCTCATCATGCTAATAGGTAGCCTGAGGGAATTGTAAACGCTCAGATCTCACAAAAAGGAACAAGTGCATAGGATTTGAGAGAAGTGTTTTTCAATTACATTTTGAATGTACCATGTTATTTAAAATGGAAAACATAATCTTTTATCTTTCATCTGTGCATATCCCATTAGCATTAGTGTGGTTAACCCAAAGGTAACTGAGGACAAAAATAGGTGGCTCTTGAAAGCTATTGATTCTGTTTCAGTCTAATGAGCATTTGGATTTGGAATGGGCCTGAATGGAAGATTTATAACACTCTTGATTGATCCAAGTGATTGTTGCTTGACATGCAGACATACTGTACAGAAAAAGTCAGTTGTAACCCAGAAAGCTGAAGTTTCGTTTTCCAGAAATGTGTCCAATTTTCCAGGTTTAAAGCAAGACTGAATGGAGAATGATATTTTTCAGAGTATCATTTTTCCTTGGGATTTTACTCACAGGGGAAATCATACTAAATTGTGGTATTTTATCATCCAACTGTCTTGGGAAAATAATTTGTATTATGGTGTTGATATGAGTCTATTTAGGTCAAGGTTATGTAACATAGGAACATCTAAAAGAAAAACTAGTATGTCAGTCTCTAGTATCTTGTAACTTTCACACCATTTAGTTCATTATATTAAAAAATAGAGGTTCTATAGAGTGACTTCTTTCAGATGCATAGACCTATAATCTGTCTAAAGCAGTATCTCCCAGTCTTGATAATTCCAGGTATGTTGTCCCAAAGGTACTTTTCAAAAGGCAACTAGAGTTTCTTTGTTTTTGCTTGAAGACCTTTCTTCATCTAAGAGGCTTCTTCAGTTCTGAATGAATGATGGAGAATGGAAGGATTTCTCCACCAAATTGCAAATTACAGGATTCAGGTGATTCTGAGAGCACCTCAAAGTGGCCTCAATGACTCTCAGAAAGAGGGCTACTGACCAGATGACTGTAAGGAATATAAATCCTTCATCCTCCACCATTCAGTCAGAACTGAAGAAGCTTCTTGGGTGAGAAGTGAAATGTCTTTAAGCAAAACAAGGAAGTCCAATTGCCTTTTGAAAGGCAATTTTGGGACAACCATGACCTGGATAACAGAGAATCTCTATAGGCTTCCAGATGTGTTGACTTCAATTCCCAGAATTCTCAGCAAGCAATGAGAATTTGGGGTGTTGACATGTACATGTCTGGAAGTTGCTAAGAATGGGAAATACTCTCCTAAAATATTTTCCTTTCAACTTAAGGATTATACTATTAGTGCTGCCAAAGTTGATCTACAACAATCTTCAGTTTCTATATCTCTCTATTCCCCTCTATAGTCATATAGTAGCTTCATAGTTTATAGTTCCTTGCTTATTCCTATAGTATTTCCTGGACACATTTTTCCAGCTGATGAGTAAAAACATTTTTTTTAAAAATAGCATTATTTTAAATGGCCAGGAGCAAAGACAAATCAATTGTAACAATATACAAATGAGCAGAGCTGAAATTCAAAATTTTTCTTCTTTTGCAGAATAGCCATATTTTCTTTTCCACCAGAAGATGCACTGGAAATGTTATGTGATTGTAAGAAATTCTAGTAGTTGTAGGATTCACATGTAGCCCGAGGGCTATGAATTATCTATGAATTGCCAATTGCATATTGGGTACATTTTATATATTAAGTTTCAGGGCATGCAGATAAATTTTGTTGGCAATGTGCTTTCTTGTTGACATTAATTAGGAAAGGTTTAGTGGATGTATGTTGAAAGTCTAACTGCCACAAAAGCCCGGTCTATGTTCAGGGAAGCTTTCACTTGTAGTGTAGCTCAAGAAATTGGTCTCCATTGTGTACTGGATCCAATCCAAACCATTAAATCAGAGAAGGATCAATGCATACTTTTAAGATGCTTACTTGCAAAAGATTTCTGATGAACCTTTGAGTTCTTTCCTAGCCAAATAGAACTCAGAATCAGCTGCTGAACTCTGGTTTAAACAAGATTTCAGCAGCATAACTGAAACACAATGGTGGAATCTACTTTCATTCTTCATAATGAATTCTGGAATACACAGATTTAACCAGGCATGACTTCTGACTATAATGTGAATAATGGAACTAC